>CAUJRU010000259.1:27500-35000 GCA_963277665.1 Viscum album | reverse complement strand
TCAGGTTTCCATGGGAAGTCTGGTTTAATTTTATTATTTGGTTTTTTATGTAACTGTTTTGAGATTGGGATATGACAAAGGGAGTTTGACTAATAGTGCTAAGCCGCATGGCCCGGCAAGCCATACAGAGCTAAGAGCATGGTCCAAGAAGGCTCTCTGTGTCGGTGACGTATTTGGCATATGGCTGCCAACCATATGGTCAAGTCAACCACTGACACTTGTTCCCTATTTGAGTTGTTTTGGGTTTCCTTTGATTTCTGGAAGTGGTTTGAATCAGAAATGTTGGTTTTGAAAAAAAATGGTTGTTTGAATTGACATATTTATTTTTGAGGATTGTTTTAAAGGAAGTGGTATGAATGATTTGTTTTTAGAAAATGAAGTTTCTTTGTTTTGGCCTTGGTGTTCCTATTGGTGATCACATGCATAGTGGTATGTTGGAAATGTGGACGGATTTCTGGTATGGTGGGTAGATGCCTAGGGTGTCATAGATAGATGCATGTGAGTGTGACTCTAAGGGATACCAATGGAGAGGGTTTATTTAACAACTGGGTCCCGGTGACAGCACAGCCACCCCCATTAACATGGTTGTTGGGTCCTGGCCCACCAGGGACCACAAGTTTCCCAGCCGACATGTGGGGCCCACCCTAGAGCCTACCCACATGCCTGAACGGGTCATCTAACCAATGACAGTCCCACAAGATAACACTTTTCCTTTCCAGTGTGCTTTGTCCTCACTCACACACACCCTGGAAAAATTCCCAGAAGGTCACCCATCATGATCACTACTCCCAGCCAAGCACGCTTAACTGTGGAGTTCTAATCAGACAGACTCCCAAAAATGAAGGAGCACCTTGTTGACATGAGTCATTTCATTTAGTCACTTAACCCTTTATCATTTTGGGGTATTACTGCGCCCAGAACCTTTAGTTTTCATATTTTGAATTAAATGATTTGGAATATTCTTGGGAGTTTACTGTAACAAATGCGAAGATCAAGAAGAAATAAACAATAGATAAATTTCGTAACCAAGCACCATATAACCACATATTATTTATATTTAATTTAGGTAATTAAAGATTTACCTTGAAAGAAATTATTTCTTTGTTGATAGATATGACAATGATTCTGTGTTGCCGCTATTGCATTATAGGAATCAAGAATAGATTCCCTACAGTGGCGTGTGCTTCATGAACCTCTGAACCACATCATAGGAATCTTCAGGTGCTAGCACGACAAATCTTAACACCTGTGTCGTTCATCTTTGATCGCCTCAAGAACTACTTCAAAGAATAGATCTCTTCAATCTCTTTAGACATGAGAGTGGTGGTAGGGGATGATCCCTCTCTGTTCTTAAGAACATTCCTAGAGATGGAGCTCTCTAGGTGTTTTGAGGGGATTTTATCCAAATGTCGTTGTTCGTGGTTGCTTTGTGTCTTTGTACTTTGAGCTATAGTAAGAAAAGACACTTGCCCTTGTGATGTTTGTTATCCTATCTTTTTTGTATGGTTGCTGCTAAGAGGTTCCTATTTAAAACGGTTGACTTGACCCTCACTTGTGAGATTCCAATTGAGAGAGACCCAGTAACCACGCACTGATGCCAACAGTGTGACTCAACCCTTGGATGCGAGAGTAACTGTTGGATCTCTTAGTAATGGAGTCGAGGCCTTACAACATCATCTATGACATGAAATTGTACCGTTAATGTTAGGATTGACTGCATTAGGAAAAAAACGTGGTTCAACCAGGGGGTGAGACCGGATCTCTCTTTTCGGAAGAGGAGAAATCTCAGCAACTCTTTGTTAGAACGTAGACAAAGAAGGGTGGAGATGAGTTCTTACAATTTTCTAGTCTCACACACTATTCTTTGAGAGAACGGTTTACAGTTCTCTCCAACTCAATAGTCTCAGGTGTATCTTCTTTCAGAAGTACATGAACCTGAGACAGCGATGATGGCTTGAATTCCTCCGGAACTATGATATCGAGATAGTTTACACTCCTAGGGAGGGGATCATTGTAAAAGATGCTCTTAGTAGGATATCAGGCATTCAGCTGTAGGAGTAGCAAGACACCAGCTGACCGTGTTGTAGATATCCTTTATCGATAATGATTGAAATCATCATGTGTAGAACCAGAGATGGTTCGGGCTATGATGGAGAAGGTGCAGATCATCCCGGAGCGGATGAAGACTACACAGAGCTGGCAGAAGACCTATTCTAATAGGGGATGAGACCTCTGGAGTTTGAGAGTGATGACCACGTCTTCTTACAGGTCTCACCTTGATGGGGAATGTGGAGTGTTGGCTGGGGCAGCAAGTTATCTCTGTGTTTCATCTGGCCTTTCCACCTCAGATGAATCGGGTGCACGACGTCATCCACATATCTCAGCTGAGGAGATGTGTGCACGACCTATCCGTCATCATCGACCATAGGGAGATGGAAATCGATGACGGGGTAACCTTCACGAGGTTCCAGTAGAGGTTGAGGATCGACAGGAGCGGGCCCTACGTGGATGGTCGATTCCTCTTGTTTAGTTTCGTTGGTAGCACGGGAACCTCTAAGAGAGAACTTGGGAGCGGGAGGCTCATATGCTTGCTCAGTACCTCCTTTAGTTCTATACTTTGTGTTATAGATTTATGGGGACGTAAATCCCTGAGGTGTAAGTAATGTAAAGACCCAGAAATTTCAAAGATTTTTTTTAATTTTTTTGGAATTTTACGACTCTATGGCTTCTGAAAGCACATGATTTCGAGGCCCGGTGTGCCCAGAATAAATTTATGATGTTTAGCTCAAGTACGTTCCTTGAATGAACAAGTTGGTTTTTCTATATTTTGAAACAGTGCTTGGAATTGAAATCTGAGGGCACCGATGAACTCACAGCGCTGGGATTCTCTTAGCGAAGCTTAACTTCGGTTGGCAGGAGTCTGACGAAAAAGTTAAATTTTGGAATTTTCAGAAAGAAATAATAAAATAACTATATGAATTATTTTATTCTTCCTTATACCATTGAGTGACAGTTCGCAGAACCACAGTGTAACAATGGTCATTATATTAGGCATTTAATGATCTTTTTCTTTTGTTGTGAAACCACAACACTCTCCAAATTAATGTTCCTTTTATTATAGTTCATTAATAACCCATATTAATGAGCTAAATGTGGGGATTTATTTTTGGGAGTTTCTCTGCATGAGTAATTAAATAATACGAGGGGCCTATTTTTTAATTTTGGGTGGAGTTTTAGTTGTGCGAGAGAGATCGAAAGATCTTTGGAGATTTTGGAAGAACGCAGGTCTCTGGAGAAGAACGATGAAGAACGCCAGCCTCTGATGAAGAATGACGAAGAATGCCGGTTCCTTGAAGATCAATGACACGCCACCCTTACTCTTCTCAACGGCAAGAGAGGAGATGCCGCTTCCTCCTCGGCGCGCTCTAACGACACCTACGATCCTATTCCCCACGATGCTATCTACCGCGATACTGATGTTCGACATCAATTGTTGAGGTAGGGGAGTTTGTATAAATTTATATATGTGATTTATATCCTCGGAATGGCGTGTAATTGTTGGGTGATGTTTTGAACCTCTAATACGGTGGGTTTGGACTAACGAACAAGTCCGAACCCACCACAATTTTGTTCTTGATGTGTAGAATATTTGGCGACAATGAAGTGGGAAAAAATGGCGATTTGTGGCCTTCACAATGATGTATGTGTCCCAAGACGACCGCAGGTGCATACGAGAATAAAATTGGACCACCGTACTGACTCAGGAAGCCCGCGGAAGCCCCCGGCGGTGCGGGACGCCGGTGCGGCGGCTGGAGTCGGCGGCCCACACCGGCCGGCCGCCTGGAGGCGGCGATGACCCGGCACGCCGCCAGCTGATGCCGCGACGGTAAGGGTGGAATCTCGCGGCTGCGCGGGATCCAGTGGGAAACCACGACGCCAGCCTGGCACCACATCCTCAGAATAGAGGGGGGGGGGGGGGCTCGCCCCCCCGCTGGGCTCGCTGGTCGAGCCAGCGTACCCCCTGGCCGGGCCGGGGCAGTCACACAGACCGGGGCCATGCCAAGCCAGGCCAGGCCGCGCCCTACTAGGCCGGACCTTAATCCGGGTCGGGTCGACCCGGTTTCTGGCCGACCTAGGGGGGTTGGGCCAGGTCAGATCGGGCCCGGACCACCACTTCAGACTGTTTTCGGTCTTTTTCCCATAACATAAGTTATGACCACCGATCGATGCATCGTAAGTTGTGTAGGAATCCTTGGATCAAGACGGACTATTCGGTATATTACACTTGAGGGTTTGGCAAAGATCTGGTACGGTCGGATCGGTTCGAACCCGAACCCAACCGGGCCCTTGGAGCGGAAACACTTATAACTTAAGGACCAGACGTCTGTTTGATGTACTGTCAACTGCGTTGAATTTCTCCTGATGAGACGGTCCATTTGGCTTAATCCTATTGTGTTTTGGATGTAGATAGAGTACGTTCAGGTTGGTTTTATATTAAAAACCAATTGGGCCCCTGGAGAGGAAAAGCCAACAACTCCCAAACCTGGAATCCGATTGACACACTGCCTGTCGCATTGGGTTTCTTTTGAAGAGATGGAACTTCGGGATAGATCAACTTTGGACTTCATGACATTTGATGTATCTAATCCATTGGCTCGAGGATCGGACCCTCCCGGAATCGAGCGTGATGTCTGCATGAACCTTAGAGATGGCTGGGACTGTGACAATGACGACTGTACTTGGATCCTCTGTGGGTTCAGCATCGAGGAAAACTGTATGTGGATCCTCTGTGGGTTTGGAAGTGAGGAAGACTGTACCTGGGTCCTACGTGGCTTCAGCAGTGAGGACGACTGTACTTGGATCCTCCGTGGGTTCGATAGCGATGACAACTATACTAGGATCCTCTGTAGGTCCAATAGCGATGACTACTGTTCTTGTATCCTATGTGGGTCTGGCAGTATGACCTCTGTATATGTATCCTGAGTGGGTCTCACAGAGTAGCTGAGTCTTGACTTCAATCATTACCAATGATGTGTTTGTCTTACTTTCCTATGTGCACTGGGTTGTGCTTTCCTGGGTGGACTGGGATGTGCTTTCCTCTGTGGACTAGGTTGTGTTTTCCTATGTGTACATGGTTTTGGTTTCATGTGTGGACTGGGTTGTGCTTTCCTGTGTGGACTGGGTTGTGTTTTCCTATGTGGACTAGGTTGTGTTTTCATGTGTGGAATTTGTTGTTTTTTCTTGTGTGGACTGGTTGTGCTTGGGCTCGAGAGTTGGAAGAGAATTGTAATTGTTGAATTAGGTATATGTATGAGCATATTGCTAAGTAGAGTCAGTTGATGCTTCGTGATTGTATATTTCCTTTGTGGTTTATCCTTCGTGGATTATGAGAGACCTTTGGGGGTCTCATGGTCCCTATTGAGTATCGTATACTCACCCCTGCATGGGCCATTCCCGCTCTACATTGTGTTGGATGCTGACGAAGGACATCACTGATTGGGGTGGAGGCTTGTGGAGCTGGACGGTACCTGGAGGTGGAACACTTGGTGGGACGTACACACAGTGGATGGTAGGACCCGAGGAGGTGAGGACACAATCTGTACCCGCCATTCAGGTGGGATTTCTAGAGGACAACTCGGTGTTATAGTTTTACTTACAGCTGTTGTACTGCCCTTTCAGTTGTAATGTACTTTCAGTTTGGTTTTTATACTGGCCCATTTACTTTTCAGCACTTACCTTGTACCCAACTTTACATAGTGCTTACTTCACATGTGTACTCTGTTATGTTTTTGTTTACTATATAAAAGGCAATGCCTTCATTTTTTTGAGGATTTACGCCTTTGGTGCTAGTCGCCAGCCCCTGGACTATAGAAGGCGGGCATGGGATATTCACGGCACGGGTCCCAAGGACGGGTCATGACACTTTAACCCACCAAGACTGTTTTAAATTAAAGATGTTTTCAAAATAAATGTTTTGATTTTATGATGGTTCGTTTTCTTGTGTTTTTAGCTTTTCATATATGCAGTGTTTGTTTCTAAGGATTTTTGTTTATTGAGTTTGCCTTGATTGGGTTTTTGACTTTTCCTTGTCCAGTGGTTATCCCTTTGGAGCTTCGATGGGTGATCTTAGTGCGGTTGATCAACCTAAGGATTTTATGATTGAGTTTTAAAAAATGGATCCACCTCTCTTTTATGGTCAACCAGACCAATCCGTAGAGGAGGATTGGATGCAGAAGATTGAAAGGGACTTTATCCTTGTTGAGTTGACCGAGTCGTTGAAGTTCAATTTTGCGACCTTCATGATTGAAGGTTCACCGTGGATGTGGTGGAAGTTGGTGTCTTAGAACAAGCCCCATCAAGAGTTTACTTGGGAGTTTTCCAAGGCCTCGTTCATTCGTCAGTATTTATTCGAGGAAGAAAGGGTGAGAAAGGGGATGGAGATGTGTTGTCTGCAGCAGGGTGACAGATCCGTGTTGGTGTGTTTTCAGCGGTTTGTAGAACTAGTCCCTTATGATTTAGGGTATGCCATGAATGACCCCATGAAGGCTCGATGCTTCGAGGCGAGTCTCCGCCCTGATCTACAATCAAAGGTGTCAGCATCCTACTTAACATCTTTTGTTGATGTGGCAAGAAAAACATTTCATGTCGAAGCCACGATAACAGGAGTGCTTGAAGTAGTCCTCCCTCCTTCGATCCCTATGAGTAGTGGTGAAGATTCTGGAAAGGAGATGAGTAGGAAAATGAATTCAGATGGAGATGTTTGTGGAGTCAGGAGGCCTCATGATCTATCATCAACCTCTTCGGAGCGAGAGATCCTCGTGTGGTATCAGTGTGGCAAGCTGGGTCAGAAGAAGCCATCGTGCCCAAGTGCTCTGTAGCCCTACCAGGAATGTGGACGCCTGGGTCACTTACAGAGATTCTGCCGTGGAATTTTGAGAAAGCGTCGCGGAAGAAGTTATCAGAGGTGATATGTTGTTGGTTTTTTGTTTAAAGTTTCTATTGTAAGTTTCATTTCAGTGTAAGGGGTCTTTTATCATTGCAGTTATATTGATGGTGTTTTGGGAATTGACATGTATGGGATGTTGTGGGTCTTTTGATGAACTCTGGTTTTCAATGTCAATGTGGTTTTCATTTCAAACTATGTCTTTTCCTTTTTCAAATCAAAAGATGTATGTTTCTTATTGGTATTATCATATCCTGACTGCGACACAGGAGACACTTCATCCATCAGAGCTCTAGAAAAAAGGCATCGGAGTGAAGCCATCGCATAGTCAGGACCCCCCCGGGGGGGGGGGGGATTTAAGGAGAATGTTTAAGGGTGTGCCTCTAACGTGTGGTGAGACAATTTTAGTGTTACTGTTTGTGAATTTTCCCTTGTCACAATTAGTGTGATGGACTGATCCCTCGCGCAATGTTATTATTTCTGTCTCTTAGATGTCGGTCGCCGACTAGTGGCCTTGTATGGACCACCGAGGTGAATCAGTTATGGATTTGGGTTGT
>CAUJRU010000259.1:0-22500 GCA_963277665.1 Viscum album | reverse complement strand
AGATTCAGTGTTTTAAAATCCTTTTACCAGGCTAACATAAATGGGAGAAGAGTTTCATTATATGTATGGATGTAAGAAATTTTATAAATAACTTAGGAGAAGTTTAGTTAGTCCAAATATTCATAAACTACCCTGTAGCAGATTAGGGTTTTTAATAAATAGTTATTCATAAATGAAAGAACTAAGATATTTACATAATAATAATTTTATTATAATTGCTTATTAATCATAAAAAATGGTGTTCATGGGTAAAATAAATTAACTCAGGGTCTAGAGTTAGTTGTGATAATGTTTTCATTAATGATATGGAGGTATTCAATCAATACTGATTGATATGGAATATATAATGATCTAAACTATATAATGTATATTTAAATTAAAAAAATATATGATCATACCCCCAATATGCTTGTTGTGGGAAATTAAATATTACGATAGCTGAATATATTACAGCCCTGGGAATGTGATGATAATTGAAGATGCTCATGGTTGAAAGGATAATGTTATATTTTATATAACGGGGATTCAAAAATATTTGTTATTTATTTAAATATAAATGATATATATTGTAATCGTGATGAATGATAATACATATTTTATTTATAATATCAGTGTTCAATATTCATTCAATGTTAATAATAAAGATGTGTACAAGGAAGACTTAATTCTGAAATTTTTTGTGAGAAATAATCCTGATCTCATCATTTATAATGATAAAACTAAAATATAATATAATTTTATATGTGTTTCCTTAGTACTATATTTGAAGGAGCTGACAGAGGATTCTCATAGTCCATTATACAATATTCATCCAGGATATAAAACGATGAATTGAGAATTGATGGATACATTTTGGTGGGATAGAATGAAGATAGATATTTAAGTGTATATTTGTTATTTTATAGTATGAATGAATGCTTATAGTGAAAGAAATTACTATATTGGGATGTTACAACCTCTTCAAATACCTAATTGTAAATGAAAAAACATCCCTATGGGTTTTCTAATCGAATTCCCCAAATCACCTAAATGGTATAATTCCACATGGGTTAAATTCAATCACCATACGAAGTCATCAAACTTTATCGATATAAATGAATATTTATCCATTGATTAATATCATGGGTTATATTTTAACATGTGTTATTATATAATGGTGTAAAAATATCAATTGTTTTTCATTGGGGTTTGGGTTTTACCTGATTGTTTTATAATTATTTAGAAATATATGGATTGATAGTTATGTTTAGGCACAAATTATCATTCATTTATAGAATAATTTCCTTAAAGGTCCTTTAAAACTCTTGTATTCACATTGTGGGAATTATATAATGATTTAAATTGTGGTTGGGGTCAACACCTTCCTTTGGTGAAATTCTCATAAAAAAATTTCTCTCACTCTATAATTCAAATAGATTCTTAAGAATCTCTCTAGAGTTTTAAGTGATGAACTCTAATATTATAGAGTGAATATTGGGAGAGATATACATTAGTGTATTATTTATATTTTAATATGTAAGTGATAGTTACATAAATTCAAGAACAAATAAGATTATCTCAAAGTCATTGGAAAATTTATTCTGACCATCATTAGAGAAATCGGGAGTTTTAAGTCTGTGATAAGGTATTCTTACATGGTTGATGGTGGAGATATATGGAAAGTAATGAAGGAAAACTCCTAGTTATATTATTTCATTTTAAAATCATTATCATATCAGGATTTTATATTATTGATTTCTAGTACAACTAAATCACACAAAAATTCTTGATATGTTCCATATATCTCTCTTGAGGAAGTATATACCTTTTACATGTAATGAACACATAGGATATACTAATAGATTAGGGTCTTTATTATAATGAAAAAATTTCAGGTACTCTATATCAAATAAATAATGTTCTATGAAATAAGAAACTGACCTCACCAATTGTTTTGGGAAAACCCAAAAATTTGATGAAGTAGTGTTTGAAATAGAGGGCATAATGAAGTAAAAGTATATAAACATATTTTAATCAGAGTAGATAATTATGAAAAAAAATATAATTTTAGGGTTGTATAATTTAACACCCCATGATTTTTAAGAAATATTTATTTTTGTATAATATTATTTATTTTATATATTAATTTTTAAAAAAACATCATTATTAAATAAACTGTGAAACATTATAAAAATATTTTGGGTCTATTGTCACCAAGCCATTAGATTTTCAGGAATTAGTATCAATAAATATATTTATAAAAGTAAATGGTCAATGCAGATTTAATATGGATTTATTAGTATTAAAATTAATAAATTTAAAAACAAAAATTATTTTAAAATCATATTCATCTTTTATTATAGAAATATTTATTAACTGGGTAATGTTTTTTATTAATATATTTAATTACTCAATATTATTAAATGATATAAAAAAATTTATATATTATTTATTTGATCAAATTTTATAAAAATTATGTAGATATCTTTTTAGGTATATGATTAGTATAAATGCAATTGTATGATTAAAAATTATTTATTTTTCAAAAAAATTAGTTTTCCATATTTGTAATACATACATTATAAATAATTTTTTTAATTTTTTGTTCATTAATAAAATATATTTAAAGGAATATTTCATTAGCACTATTTTCAAATTTTTTACTTAGGCCCCTTTTATTTTTGGTCAAAATAAACACACAATGTGGTAACATTTATCACCTCAATAAAGGGAAAATTCAATTTACGTAGTTTAATAATATGGGATGAGGCTATATGTTTTCATCCATGTTATTATTATGTGAGGATTATTAGATCATTATCTAAATATTATCTAATTATATTTATTGGAATCTTTTGGATGAATATTAATTATATATCATTCAATTAAATGGAATTAATAAAATATAAAATCCTTATAGTGTTATAGCCTTAAAATTACATAATACTGAGTTATTTCAAGAATTCACATTGAGGATCATTTCAGGTTTAGACTTTTAGAGAATTAGATCATAAATCATGCATAAAATTAAACATTTAAACAAGGTGGTTACAACAAAGACAATATTCATTTTTTTCCATCAAAGGAAACTTATTTAAAATGAAACATGGTTTCTTTCTTAACACTTGCTCGACAATATGATCACATCATAAACTTGCCTCTTGAACTATAAAAAACATTTCAAAAACATGGGATTAACATAAAAATCTCAGTAAGGGTAATAACATAATGAAAGGAAACATTAACCCATCAAAAATACAAACCGATGAAATCATAATTTTGAATCATAACATACCATATAAGATCATAATATTTATGAATAACACATAGTAATCACAATTCATAAATTTAACTTAAGGCATACATAACATACTTACATTGTAGCTATCATAGATACACTGGGAGTCAGATTTGGAATACCCATCATAGTATATTCTCTAAATTTCATCGGAGAAACATTCACGTTTACCTCCTTTCCATTACCCAATGTATTGGAGAGATATCTCGGGCTCACCCTCCCTAGGTTAATCACGGAACCACCCGTATACGTAACAATGGCCCAAAACCACAACATAATCATAACACATAACATAAGCATAAAGGAATGTAAACATTCCCACATTGCAATAACAATATAACATTTTAAGGTATTGAAATAATAAATCCATTATTAAAAACTATTTTCAATACCAAAATACAAAAAAAGAGTATATGGGATTTCTTTTTCATTTGAAAAAATTATGGCTTGTTAAGGAGGCCATAGATCAGATAATACTTGTGTTGGCAGAAAAGGCCGTTGTCACCACTTACGTTAAAAAAAGGAAACATTCCTTTTTTTCATTTAGTAAAACGCTTCATAGAGAAACGATTTCCTTTGAATGAAATGAGAAGTCAAAAGGTTTTTATTCACCGTATAAAATAAAGTCGGGTAGGAATCAAAATATTCCTCAATGAAAGGAGATTGAGACGAAGTCCCATACAAAGACAATATCCTTCAATTAAGGATAAATCAATTACATAATTATGCGTGAAAAATATAAACACACCTAATATAAGTGAATATTAAGTGTAAAAAATCAGAGTTCATCCACACATATTCATTGCATGAAATAATAAAGAAGTAGAGGTTTAACCCAATGAATTGAAATTGGGATAAGAAGTTCCGTTACAGAAATTCGATAGCCTAACAGTGTAAATTTAAAATTCAGAAAATGAGTTGATGAGAGATAAAAATGGTATATCATCACTTGGAAATAAAATTTATAGCAATAATTATATATAATAACATATCCCAACCTTATGATGATGTAAATTAAAAGACCTAACAAAAAGAAGTCTTTTAAAAAGAGGAGGGTGAAAATTTCCCTTACTGATTGGGGTAACTTTCGAAATGTACACCCCAATGAAAGAAGGACAATAAAATGTTTATGTAAATACCCATAAATGAAATTATATTATAAAAAGAATATAATATTGGGATGTACATACACCACTCGAAGGAGATAGTGACAAATATAGGATGAATCTCACTGGAATAAATAGTGAGATAAAAACCCCTTAACTCGTTGTAATCAATCGAGTCATTTGATCAAAAGACAATAACCACAAAAAGAATTAAATTACAAAATGGACATGAAGAGAATCATGATAATATATATAAATTATCAAGACACAATACACCACATTCCATAAATAAGTGGCGAACAATGGAAATATCACAGAATTGAAAGTGAGATAAGAAATCCCTTAAAAATATTCTACAGCCTAACGTCGCCACTTAAAACATACAAAAATGTATGGATGAGATCAAATAGGGTCTCTCATCATATGAAAATAAAAATTAAAGTATGTTTAATATAATATAACATCCCCCAACATAAGAAATAGAAGCTTAAAATAAGTGACATAAAAGAGAGTACTTAAAAAGAAAGAGAGAGGTAGGATCCCTTACCTTGAGTCTGACTTGTCTCGTTTGTTCTTTATATTCCTGAATAATAAACTTAGTTCAATTTATAGTTTCTAAATAAAACCATTTCATGTTTATTATTCAATTAATATCACATATTATCATGTTATATTAATTAGTTAGTTATGTGAGGTCATGTCTGACATTTTTGTCGATGTTCGGTGCAAGAGTCAAAAATAAACATGTCTGAAGAGAATTGTCCATGTGGTTATAAGTACAGAATATTCATAATGGTAATAATAATTTAAATATCATATATATCTAGTATATATTCATTTTATACTATTCCATTGAATTTGAAGATAAAAAGTGAAATGTACCGTTCATGGAGACGGTAGGTCGTACGTACGCATGAAAGCTACTTTCATTTCTTTGTCATATTAATGGAATTAAAAAAATGAGGGATATATATATATATATTATAATTAAATTATAATATATATGTTATATATGTAACATAAGTTCATTAATTTCATTCTTTATACATTCCATGTATAGCATGAACGAGTCACATTACTTGAGGGGGAGGTAGTCCACACTTCCTCAAATGAAATTATCGCAATTACACGACATGGAAATCATAAATATATGATTTAAACATAAAATAAAGAATA
Source organism: Viscum album (assembly GCA_963277665.1). Classification (NCBI taxonomy): domain Eukaryota; kingdom Viridiplantae; phylum Streptophyta; class Magnoliopsida; order Santalales; family Viscaceae; genus Viscum; species Viscum album. Next base: position 16,941 of record CAUJRU010000259.1, on the reverse strand, counting down.
ATATAGAAAACATAAATACCATATATAACATATAAAAACATAGTGACATCTTAATGGTCACCATGAAAGGTGTTAGGAGAAGATTGAACAATCATCATTTCGTGAGGCAGTAATTCGCCAACCACAGAAACAGTATGTTCCATAACGATTAGAAGGGTGTGTTTTTAAGTTTAAATCAAATACATATCATAAAAACATACTTGTATATTGAGTATAATAGTGTTGTTTTTTAATTATATAATAAGTATATTTGGGGGAGTGAATAAGGAAAATACAACAAAGTATTTTGAGAGAAGGCGTTACCTCTAAATCGGGTAACTTATTTTGATTTGAGGCAAATGTTCTCTTGTAAAAAATTCTGAAGAAACATTAGGCTTATATGAGGAGAAAAGGTATGTGTAGAGATAATATGATCATATTTTGGATGATCCAAGATCATGACAGGTGTGGGTAAGGGGGTAGAGGTGAGGGCTTTTTATAAGAAGGAAGAGGGGCACTTTGGGAAAGTCTTGAAATATATATTTATTATAAACATGTTCTTAAAATAATAGAGGGTCCAAAATGTTATATCTCTAGGATAAGATTCCAAGGGGTAGAAATCTAGTAAAAATATGATTTATACATCTTTAGGTCATATAATTCACCTTATCGTTTCATTTTAACCCTTAGTTAAAAACAACAATTCTTACCACGTCTTTTTTTTTCAAACTATAAGGTCATAATAGTAACTTTAAAATGAATATAGGCCCATAATTGTATAAATAATAAAATTAGTAATATATTTTATGTCCTTTGGAGGAATAGTATATTTTTTGTACCTTTATACAATTTAATAAAATATCATTTATTTTAAAAAAAACTCATTTATGGCAATTTTGACACTATTTGGTAGTTGACTTTGGATAAAGGCATAGAAGTTTTATTCCTTCGAAATATAAGAATTAACATAAATTTAAAATATCATAATCCTCTATAAAATTATTTTATAGCATCTAAAGTCTCAAAAAATAATTATTTTAAAACTTATAATATCATTTATTTTAATCTTTCCTTAATGATGTAATAACTCCATCATCATTGTGTCATAAATAAATTTATTTATTTAATGTCTAAAAATTCTAAATAAAATACCATGATGTATGAAATATTATTAGCTTTCCAATTAATATTTATTTTCAAAGAGATAATTTATATAAAAAAAACTAAAATAGTTTTACTTAGGTGATATATACTTTTGTAATATTTTTCTTTCTTTAAAACTAATATGATAAATGGTCAATATCACACTAAAGTGATTCCATGGGGTCCCAAATTTGGAACAAGGCATCCCATGGTCGGAAATGAATAAAAATATAGCATTAAGAAACATGTATGGGTAATTTTATATTATTACAACATTATTTTCTTTACCCCTTTTTACCAGATTTACTAATTAATCACTATAAATAAAAAAAATTACTGTAATTAATATTCATCATGTAAAAAACAAAAGAGACTTAATTAAATAATTTGGAACTTATGATTAAAAATTTTTAATCCATTTTATCAAATTCCAATCACAGATATTGCATTAATTAATTTAAAAATAATTCCTGTTGTCAAAACTAATGACAGGTTTTTAAGAAGTAAAATCTATCAAAAGAATGGTTGTTTTTACATCCAATTTAAAAGTGAAATTACATAAAATGACCAAAATTGTATTAAATTATAAAAAAATAATTAAATTAAACCTTAAAACAAATTAAAATAACAATCTAACTATATAAATAAATTGGAAGAAAATGCAGTCTTGAATTAAAATGCTTTATTTTTCACTATTCATTAAAAAATGAACTTTATCGGAAAAAATCCAAAATTTTACACAAATTAAATTTTGATGTCTTAATTCTAAATAAGGATTTTATTTTCTAATATATAACATATAAAATTGACAAAAAATTTAATTAAAAAGGGTTTTCCATCAAAAGGCGGTTAATCGACCTTTTAAAGAATATTAGAATATTTATGATTAAAAATGGATTCAGTCGCATTTTAAGCCCCTACAATTTATTGAATAAATTTAAAAAAAATATTTAACAAACATATATAATAACGTTTTAGTTAGTTTTTTTTTTCATTCTCGTCATTACAACAGTTAAGCGTTTACTACCATTTACAATAATAGTATTATATTATTAGTGTACATCGCAAGATTTCAAAGAAACTCGTTGTTGCGTATTGGGTATGGAAACCAACATATCAAACCCTCTAAAGTAATATAAATATTTTATTTAATAATATTTATAAATATGAAAATGTCATATTCTTTATTTACCTGGGATGTTACACTCCTAGATATAAATATATTTTCTATTTTCACATATGGAAAAACAAGTTATCAATTAATATTGATATTAATTTTTTTGAACATTTAAATACCTTCAAGATGCCATAGTATTTATAAATTTTTGGTATTTTATAATAATCATATATGCATACAAAATTTCACAACAGTATTTATTTAAATAATGATAAAATAATATAAAAGACATTAAAAATAATAAATGTAATTTAATTTCAATAATTAATATTGTTACACACGTTTTATTGGTTAAAATCACATATTAATGTTTTACATATTCATGTTTTAATCATCTTTTATTCAATGTAAACCCATTATGTCATGGACTTTCTATCTCCCATTGACCCTATATATAAGGACCCGACCTTAAAAATTACTTATTATTGAATTGAATGAATAATTCACATTGAGGATCTTTCTAGGTTTATAGTTTTATATAATTAGGACATAACTATTACATCTCAATGATTACAATGTAGATGCATCTACTCAGCTTCCATTTTTTCACAAAAATAAAAACTCTTGAATAAAAGAGTCATGTCTAATTCCTTGTTTTAGACAGCCTGACATTTCCTTGATCCCATCCTTGACCCTATTCAACTTTATGTCCTGTGATAACATTTCAAAAACATGGGATGAGCATAAAAAGCTCAGTAAGGGTTATAACAATATGGAAAGAAAACATCAGTCCATGTATACATAAGAATCAATGAAATCTTACTTTACTCATAAAACATAATCAATTTAACATTCCTTATGAAGTCATAAGATTTATGCATAACTCAATAGAAATCATAAGGCATAAAGGTAACTTGAGGAATTCATAACATTCTTACGTAGGGAGTAACCCTCGTGGTTACGTTTGGAATACCCATCATAGTATATTCCCTAAAATCTCGTCAGAGAAACCATAGCGTTTAACTCCTTCGTGTTACCCAATGCATTGGAGAGCTATCTCGGGACCACCCGCCCTTAATTTATCACGGAACCACCCGATTTCATAAACATTTCTCAAGAACCATAACATAATCATAACACTTAAAACATGCATAAAATAAACATAAAATTTCCACATTTAAATCACAAGAGATCACACCATGATATTAACATAAATAAAAACATCTAATAAAATCATTTAAACTTTATGAGAGAAATATCCTTTTATACTTTGAAAATACTAAAAGAATACTTTTAAAAGAGATTTTAGAATCAAAGTGTCCCATACCACTTCGAAACATTTTAAAGGGTTTAAAAAAATTCATGTACATATATATAAATCCTTAAAACCATTTTTAAAACCTGAACATGGATGATAAATGTTTAAAAGAATAAATCATTAAAACCATTTAAAACATTGTTGTAATAAAAGAGTCCTTTTCCATTTTGAACATTTAATTTATAAGCCACATGAAAGTAGACCATTTTCAAAACATTTAAATGACTTGAGTATAGACATAATAAGGATATGGAATGTAAAAGGGGCTGTATATACACTTTAAAAAGAATAAAAGTGCATATCATCAAGAAGTGTCTCAAGGAAGAGAAATTGAGACGTAATCCGATTCAAAGATCATGTCATTAGTGAAAGGATAAATCAATGTCATAATTATATGTGAAAAGTATAAATACACCCAATATAAGTATATATTAAGTGTAAAACAATCATAGGTCATCTACACATATTCATATCATGACATAATCAAGAAGTAGAGGTTTATCCCAAAGAATCGAAATTGGGTTAAGAAGTTCCCTTGCAAAAATTCGATAGCCTAACGGTTTCACATCAAATTTTAGAAAAAGTGCTGATGAGAGAGATAATGGTTATCACATCTCTTGTAAAATTTTTTTACATCAATAAGGATATATAAGAACATATCCCAACATAAGAAGATGTAAATTAAAATACATAACAAAAATAAGTCTTTTAAAAATAGGAGGGTGAAAGGTTCCCTTACAGACATGGGTAACTTTAGAACCGTACACCCCATTAAAGAGGTACTATACAAAATTGATGTAAATACCCATAAACAAAATTATGTTACAAAAATATTAGAATAATGGGAAGTACATACACCTATCAAAGGAAATAGTGGTAAATGTAGCATAAATCTCATGGGAATAAAAATGAGATGAAAAATCCGTTACGAAAAATCGGCAGCCGAACGACGCCACATAAAACTTCAAAAAATCGATTGAAGATATCAATTAGGTTCTCTCATCATATGAACATAAAAAGTACATTAAGAGGAATATTTACGAACATCCCCTAACATATTAATGAGGATCTTAAAAGAAGTTACATAAAAGGGAGTGCTTATAAAGAAAGAGAGAGGTTGGATCCCTTACCTCAAATCCGAATTGTCTTGTTTGTTTCTTTATATTACTGAATAATAAATATTCTTCAATTTATAATTGATTAAGGTCCTCATTTAAATATTATTATTCAGTTCATATCACATATTATAATTTTATAATAATTGGTTAATAATTTGAGTTCATATCAGACGTTTTTTGTCGATGTTTGGTACATGAGTCAAAAATGAACATGTTTGAAAATGATTGTCCATGTACTTATAAGTAAATAATCTCCAGAATAGTATTTATTATTTAAATATCATATATATCCAGTACATATTCATTTTATACTATTCAATAACATTTCGAGATAAAATGAAATGAAATGCACCGTTCATGGAGACGGTAGGCCGTATGTACGCATGAACGCTACTTTAATTTCATTGACATATTAATGGAATTAAAAAAATAATTGAAAGATATATTTATTATTATTCCAGTATAATATATATGTTTTATTGATCACTTAAGTTCATTAATTTAATTCTTTATACATTCCATGTATTGCATGAACGAGTCACATCACTTGAGGGGGCGGTAGTCCACACTTCCTCGTATGAAATTATCGCATTTGCACAACATGCAAAGCATAAAGGTATATTTTAAATATATAATATAGAAGCATATGTCAATCATAAATACCATATATATCATATATAAAATAATGTGACATCATAATGGACACCATGAATGGAATTAATAGAATATTGAACAATCTTCGTTTCGTGAGACAGTAATTCGCCATCCACAGAAACAGTATGTTCTTTAACCATTTGACGGAGGTGTGTGGTATTGTAGCTCGAATCCATCACATAAACAAATCCTAGTATATTTAAGATACAGGTTTTGTTACAAAATAAAGTAATAAAATTACTTTAGGGGTTTGGATAATCAAAATAAAACAAAAGATCACAAGTGAAGACATGACCTTTAAATCAGGTAACTCCTCTTGGTTTGAACCAAAATGGTTTCTTGAAGAGAATTAGGCAAAATGTGAGGCTTCAATGATGAATATAGGGATGTGTAGAGATTAAATGGGAAGGGGATGGCTGAGCCAAAGGCTTGATAGGTGTGGGTAAGGTGGTAGAGGTGGTGGCCTTTTATAAGAGAATAGGAGGGGCACTCTTGGAAGGTTATAAAATATTACTTAATTATAATTTTTTTCGGATTTTAAAGGTCCAAAAAGGATATATTTCAAGGCTAAGCTGATAAAGTTTCTAAATCCACCCATACAATAAGTTTGTGACAATTTTATGACTTATATTTCACCCTATCTTTTCATTTTATTTAAATCGTTCATTTATGAGGTAATCACTACATCATTAGGGTCTCATAAATAAAATAATTCATTTAATTTCTAAAAATTATGAAATAAATATCATGATGTATGAAATAGTTTTAGCTTTCCAATTAATATTTATAGTCTAAGAGATAGTTTATGTAGACTAAATTAATTTTATTTTACTTAGGGGTTATATACTTTGGTTACATTTTCCTTTCTTTAAAAAATATGATAAAAGGTCACTATCACACTAAATTGATTAAATGGGGTCCCAAAGTTGGCACAAGGCATCCCATGGTCATCAATGACACCAAAAATATAATTAGTACACTGGTTGGGGTCATTTTATATTTTTATGATATTATTTTCTTACCCTTAATTACCCGATTACTAATTAAACACGATAATTAAAGATAATTACCGTCGTTACTATTCATAATGTCCAAAAACAAAAGAGTATTAATTAAATAATTTGGAACTTATGATTCCAAATATGGAATCTATTTCATCAAATTCAAAACTCATAAATTTTAGTAATTAATTTAAATGTAAATCTCATTGTCAAAACAAAAGATGGGTTTTTAAGAAGTAAAATTTATCAAAAGATTGACTTGTTTTTACATCCAATTGAAAAGTGAAATTACTTCCAATGAAAAAAATTGTATTAATTGATAGAAACATAATTCAAATATACTTTAAAAACAATTAAAATGACAATCTAAATATATAAATAAATTTTATGAAAATGCAGTTTTGAAGTAAAAACAGTATTTTTAACTATCCATTAAAAAAATCATTATCAGAAAAATACCAAAAATTAACCCTAAGATATATTTGATATTTAAAATTAATAAATTATGCCCATTTTACCAAATTCAAAACATATAAGTTTAATTAATAAATCATATAGTTAATTCCCTCTCAAAACAAATAGCGGGTTTTTTGGAAGCAATATTTATGAAAAGTTTGGCACTTGTTTATGTCCATTTCAAAGTGAAATTAATTATAATGACCACCATTGAATTAAATTGTAAAAATATATTCTAATTAAACTTTAAAACCAATTAAAAATAAAATATAACAATATATTTAAATTAGATGAAAAAATGGTTTTGATGTAAAATGCAATATTTTTCACTATTCATTAAATAGAATGAACATTGTCAGAAACATACCAAAAATTTAACCAAAGTAAATTTCAATATCACAATAATAAAGAATAATTTTATTTTGAAAAATAGAGCCTATAAAATTGTCAAAAGTTAGATTTAAAAAAGGTATGCCATCAAAAGGCAGTAAAACAAACTTTTAAAAAAATTAGAGTATTTATTATTAAAATTGGATTCATTTGGATTTTAAGCCTCTAACATTTATTGGATAAATGTAAAAATATTTGACAAACATATTTAAACATTTTTTAGTTATTTATGTTCAATCCCTCCATTACAATGGAAAGGCGTTAAATATTATAATATTATTATATTATTAGTGTGCAACGTAAGATTTCAAAGAAACTCGTTGTTGCGTATTGGGTACACCATCGAGCATAGCATTCTATTTAAAGTAGTATTAACGTTTTATTCACAAAATATTGATAAAAATTAGAATGTAATATTATTTATTTACTTGGGATGTTACATCCTTCCCCCATTTTGGGAATTGCGTCCTTTCAATTTCAAAATTGGGCTTGGAAACATCATTGAAAGTCCCACATCGGAACAAGAGTCCATAAACCTATCACTTTAAAAGAAAGGGAGAGAAGTACAAAGGTCACCAGAGTTAACCCATACTAGGATTCCAAGTATGAAAATATGGATATGGAGCAGAAAACAAAGGGTCATGTTCTGATGGATAGTGATAGTAAACATGTCTAGGAGAAAGTTAACCACAAGAAAATCACAAACATGTGATGGGTTAAACGGTATTCGATTCCCCAGTAGGAAAAGTTAAAAGAATTTTTTTTTGTTTTAAGTTAATATTCATTGAGGAATTTATTTTTTTCCTTAACTAAATCGTAATGAAACATACTTACTTGTCACGTAGACTTTCAACTTTTACTAGATTCCTTAATCAAACTCATATTTTTTTCCAAAAGACGAGTATTTAGGAAGACTTGTTTGCATTAAGTGTATGATAATCAACTTCTTGAGAATCAAATAATCCACAAAATAGAACTATATATTTCCCATGTCTTTAGATCTCAACCAAAACAAAACCAACAAGTTTAGTACGTGATCAGATATTACCCAGAAAGGAAATTTTTTTTACAAAAAGAAAAACTACTCCTAATCTCCAAAATTTGTCAAACAAAACCCAAATTTAAACAAAGACCATTAAATAAACATATATCCATAAAATTATTCAAAGTAAACCCATCTACGATTGAAACCAAAATATTTGAAAGATTTAATCACATAGTCTCCCAAGGTACAAATTTACATTTATCTCCAAATAAATAAGTTTCTCTTAAAGTCTCATACTAAAAAGTAATTAACCTAATCACATATCCTCCATGATAGGTTAATATTTACCATAGATAACCCAAAATCAACTTACTCTTGATTCATAAAATCATCCATAAAAAAAAACTAATTAGTCAAACTAACCAGGGACTTCACGTAGTAAAGTGGTAGGTGATAAATACCAGTCGCACTTTGGTTGTGGGTTCGATCCCGCATCTTTGTCCGACGTGATGGGTTGTCACACGGTCTGTGTGTTGTCCTTTTTCCAAAACTATAGAACTCTTAAAACATTCCCCATAACGAGATACAATCATAAAAACTAACCATAACATAATTTAACTTCATGTTTATCTCAAGTCGTTCATATTCCATCATAACGTATAGTAACCCATAATTACCTCAAAATTAAGGATCATATAAACCCAATTGGTTACCTTTATAATTATTACCTGAACATCCATGTCGAGTTGGTTCTCTCATACATAATGTATTAGAAAAATCATCGAGGTTTAAGTGGTTTATCATGAAAACTGATAGTTGGTTTAGAAAAACCACGAGATTTCTCATTGAATCTCCCATTTCATCTAGTCTCATAATCAGAGAACCACCACAGTTTCCTTCAAACCTATTTTCACTTTGGTGCCTGCTAGATCCATCCATTTACTAAAACCAAAAATGTCAGTGTGAGTATATCAAAAAAATCATTATATACTAAAGAGGAAAATAAACACTAAGATATACTTATCCAAGTTATCTCAAACTCATTCCAGCCTTCAAAAATAACAATGACTCTATCTAATATAATAACCATTGTGGTTATACACAACTTGTCACTTAACACTCTAACCTATAAAGTTATTTAAACCATCCAACAATACCAACTATAAGGACCCGACCTTAAACATTACTTATTATTGAATTATATGAATAATTCACATTGAGGATCTTTTCAAGTTTAGAGTTTTAGAGAATTAAGTCATAACTATTACATCTCAAAGATTACAAAGTAGTCGCATCCACTGAGCTTCCATATTTTTTCACAAAAATAAAAACTCTTGAACAAAACTGTCATGTCTAGTTCCTTGTTTTAGACAGCCTGACATTTCATTGATCCCATCCTTGTCCCTATTCAACTCTATGTCTTGTGGAAACATTTCAAAAATATGGGATGAGCATAAAAAACTCAGTAAGGGTTATAAAAATACGGAAAGAAAACATCAGTCCTTGTATACATAAGAATCAATGAAATATTACTTTACTCATAAAACATAAGCAATTTAACATTCCTCATGAAATAATAAGATTTATGCATAACTCAATAGAAATCATAAGGCATAAAGGTAACTTGAGGCATTCATTACATTCTTATGTAGGGAGTAACCCTCATGGTTACGTTTGGAATACCCATCACAGTATATTCCCTAAAATATCTTTGGAGAAACCTTAGCATTTAACTCCTTCACATTACCCAATGCATTGGAGAGCTATCTCGAGCTCACCCTCCCTTAGTTTATCATGGAACCACCCGATTTCATAAACATTTCCCAAGAACTATAACATAATCATAACACTTAAAACATGCATACCATAAACATAAAATTTCCACATTTCAATCACAAGAGATCACATCATGATATTAACATAAATAAAAACATATAATAAAATCATTAAAACTCTATGATTGAAATATCCTTTTATACTTTGAAAATACTAAAAGAAGACTTTTAAAATAGATTTTAGAATCAAAGTGTCCCATACCACTTCGAATCATTTGAAAGGGTTTTAAAAAATTCATGTCCACATAAATAAATCCTTAAAACCATTTTTAAAATATGTACATGGATGATAAATTTTTAAAAGAATAAATCATTAAAACCATTTAAAACATTGATTTAATAAAATAGTCCTGTTCCATTTTGAACATTTAAATTATAAGCCACATGAAAGTAGACAATTTTCAAAACATTTAAATGAATTGAGTATAGACATAATATTGATATGGAATGTAAAAGGGGTTTTATATACATTTTAAAAAGAATAAATGTGCATATCATCAAGAAGTGTCTCAAGGAAGAGAAATTGAGACGTAATCCCATTCAAAGATCATGTCATTAGTGCAAGGATAAATCAATGTCATAATTAAATGTGACAAGTACAAATAAACCCAATATAAGTATATATTAAGTGTAAAATAATCAGAGTTCATCCACACATATTCATATCATGACATAATCAATAAGTAGATGTTTAACCCAAAGTATCGAAATTGGGTTATGAAGTTCCCTTGCAAAAATTCGATAGCCTAACGGTGTCACATCAAATTTTAGAAAAAGTGTTTCTAAGAGAGATAAAGGTTATCTAATCTCATGGAAATTAAATTTACATAAATAAGTATATATAAGAACATATCCCAACATTAGAATATGTAAATTAAATGACATAAGAAAAGAGGTCTTTTAAAAATATGAGGGTGAAAGGTTCCCTTACCGACTTGGGTAACTTTCGAAACGTACACCCCATGAAAGAGGTACTATACAACATTGATGTAAATACCCATAAAAGAATGTATATTACTCAAATAGTAGAATAATGGGCAGTACATACACCCCTCAATGGAAATAGTGGAAAATGTAGCATAAATCTCACGGGAATAAAAGTGAGATGAAAAATCCCTTACGAAAAGTCAGCAGCCGAACGACGCCACATAAAACCTCCAAAAACGGATTGAAGATATCAATTAGGTTCTCTAATAATATGAACATAAAAAGTACAATAATAGGAATATAGAAGAACATCCCTTACATATGAAAGAGGAGCTTAAAATAAGTGTCATAAAAGAGAGTGCTTAAAAAGAAAGAGAGAGGTTGGATCCCTTACCTCAAGTCCGACTTGTCTTGTTTGTTTCTTTATATTCCTGAATAATTAAAATTGTTAAATTTATAATTTAATAAGGTCCTCCTTTAAATATTATTATTAATTTCATATCACATATTATAATGTTATAATAATTGGTTAATAATGTGAGTTCATGTCAGACATTGTTTTGTCGATGTTTGGTCATTGAGTCAAAAATGAACTTGTTTGAAAATGATTGTCCATGTAGTTATTAGTAAATCATCTCCATAATAGTATTAATGATTTAAATATCATATATATCCAGTAAATATTAATTTTATACAATTACATTAAATTTGGAGATAAAAATAAATGAAATGCACCGTTAATGGAGACGGTTGGCTGTACGTACGCATGAACACTACTTTCATTTCCTTGACATATTAATGGAATTAAAAAATAATTGAGATATATATATATATATTATAATTAATGTGTAAAATATATGTTTTATAGATCACATAAGTTCATTAATTTCATTCTTTATACATTCCATTTATTGCATGAACGAGTCACATCACTTGAGGGGGCGGTAGTCCACACTTCCTCGTATGAAATTATCGCATTTGTACAACATGAAAAGAATATAGGTATGTTTAAAATATAAAATACAGAAGCATATGGAAAACATAAATAACATATATATCATATATAAAATACAGTGACCTCATAATTTCCACCATGAATGGTGTTAAGAGAAGATTGAACAATCATCGTTTCGTGAGGCAGTAATTCGTAATCCACAGAAACAGCATGTTCTTTAACAATTAGACGGAGGTGTGTGTAAGTGTAGCTCGAATCCTTCACATAAAAACACAATAGTATATTGAAGATTCTGGATTTTTTACATCAGAAATGAATAAAAAAAAGTTTAGGGGTTTGGAGAAGCAATATAAAACAAAAGAACACAAGTGAAGACATTACCTTTAAATCGGGTAACTCCTCTTGGTTTGAACCAAAAGGGTTTCTTGAAGATAATTATTCCAAAGGTGATGCTTAAATGATGAAGATAGGGATTTTTAGAAATTAAATGGGCAGGGGTTGGCCGATCCAAAGGCTTGAGTTGTGTGGGTAAGGTGGTAGATGTGGGGGCCTTTTATAATGGAAGAGGAGGGGCACTCTTGGAAAGTTATAAAATATTACTTTATTATAAAATGCTTTTCGGATTTTAAAGGCCCTAAAAAGAAAAAATTTTGAGGCTAAGGAGATAAGGTTTCTAAATCCACCCATCCAATAGGTTTTTGAAAAGTGTAAGACTTATATTTCACCCTATCATCTCATTTTATTTAAATCATTCATTTATGAGGTAATCACCACATCATCACGGTGTCACAAATAAAATAATTTATTTAATTTCTAAAAATTATAAAAAAATATCATTATTTAGGAAATATTTTTAGATTTTCAATGACTATTTATAGTCTAAGATATAGATTATGTAGACAATATTAAATTTATTTCACATAGGTGTTACATACTTTGGTTGCATTTTCCTTTCTTTAAAAAAAATGATAAAAGAACACTATCACACTAAAGTGATTCCATGGGGTCCCAAGGTTGGCACAAGGAATACCATGGTCGGAAATGACATCACCAATAGCATTAGGACACATGTTGGGGTTATTTTATATTTTTATGATATTATTTTCTTACCCTTAATTACCCGATTTCTAATTAAACACGATAATTAAAGATAATTACCGTTATTACTATTCATAATATCAAAAAACAAAATAATATTAATAACATAATTTGTACCTTCTGATTCCAAATATGGAATCCATTTCATCAAATTCAAAACTCATAAGTTGAAGTAATTAAATTAAAATTAAATCTCGTTGTCAAAACAAAAGACGGGTTTATAAGAAGTAAAATTTATCAGAAGATTGACTTGTTTTTACATCCAATTGAAAAGTGAAATTACTTCCAATGAACAAAATTGTATTAAGTGATAAAAACATAATTCAATTATATTTTAAATTCAATTAAAATGACAATCTAAATATATAAATAAATTGGATGAAAAGGTAGTTTTTAATTAAAAAATGTATTTTTCACTATTCAATTAAAAAAAATAATTATCAGAAAAATACCAAATATTAACCCTAATATATATTTGATATTTAAAATTCAGAAATGATGTCCATTTTACCAAATTTAAAAAATAAAAGTTTCATTAATAAATCATATAGTTAATTCCCGCTGTCAAAACAAATAGCGGGTTTTTTGGAAGTAATATTTTTGAAAAGTTTGGCACTTGTTTATGTCTATTTTCAAAGTGAAATTAATTCTAATGACCATAATTGAATTAAATTGTAAAAATATACTCTAATTAAACTTTAAAACCAATTAAAAAGTTAATCTATCCACATATTTAAATTAGATGAAAAATCAGTTTTGATGTAAAATGCAATATTTTTCACTATTCATTCAAAAGAATGAACATTGTCAGAAAAATAACAAAAATTTAACCAAAGTAAATTTCAATATCCCAATCATAAAGAATAATTTTATTTTGACAAATAAAGCTTATAAAAGTTTCCAAAGATAGATTTAAAAAAGGTTCACCATCAAAAGGCGGTAAGACAATCTTTTAAAAATATTAGAGTATTTATTATTAAAATTGGATTAATTTGGATTATAAGCCTATAAAATTTATTGAATAAATGTAAAAATATTTTACAAACATATGTAATCATTTTTTAGTTTTTTCGTTTCATTCCCTCTTTTACAACGACTAGGCGTTAACTATTATAATATTATTATATTATTAGTGTGCAACGTAAGATTTCAAAGAAACTCGTTGTTGCGTATTGGGTACACCATCGAACATAGCATTCCCTTTAATGTAGCATTAAAATTTTATTCACAAAATATTGGTAAAAATTAGAATGTAATATTATCTATTTACATGGGATGTTACACTATATGCTGTTATAGAATTTTTTAGGGTTTAATCTGTGTTTTAATTTAATGTATTGGGTTTCTATATTCCATAAGAAAATAAACCATGATATAGTTAGTAAACTTCTTTGAAGATGATGCATTGGGATATAGTTCTAATTGAATTTAGGTGTTTGTATTTTTATTTCTATTAATTTCTTAAAAATTTTTGATTGCAGTTTTCTAATATTTTTCATTCATAATTATATATATATATATGATTGCTATAATTGTTTATATCAATATTCCAAATATATAATAACTTAGAATATGGTTTCTTATTTATTTAATAATTTAATGATGATGCTTATATGAGTTGAAAGAGGTTTAAAAAAAAATGAAATTATGGATTATTTAACATATGACTACTAAATGATTTTCCCCCTTTTTTGCCTGAAATCGATATTTTTTCCATAGTAATTTTTAAAATAAATTCTATTGGGATATTGAAATATTTTATATTAAATAATGAGTGGTTCATCATGGTCTAGTTTGAAATAATATTTTAATGTGAGAAGCTAATGTATTGGAAATAACTTATAATTACATATTATTTTTTATCGAATGTAATAATTGTTTCTCTTATAAATGGTTCTATATATATATGCATGAACATAAATCACTGACATTAATATTTTCTTCGTTTCTATTGTTTTTCATTCATGTGGTGGATGTAGTGCATTTTTTATTAAACGATGATAAAATTTAGATATTTATTGAGAGTATTTTTATGTGATATTATTTTATTAAAAAATATTTGTCCATTAATAATGTAATGATGATTTTCATATTGTGTTCCGCATTATCATTTATTTATTTAATGGGATCCCAATTTAAAAAATAGTTGTTCTAGATTTTTTGCTTTTCTATCATAGTGGGTGCTTATTACCCAGCATTGTATGAGTGTGATGACATCCCAGTGGTCTATTTGGTTCTGGTAATTTCTAAATAGTTACATTATATTCCATATTTCATTATGATAATTGAAATTTTTTAGTTATATGATATATGGGTTTGTAATTGTTCATATTATATAATAATTTTGTTCCCATGATATCATTATTTGGTGACATCATTCATTAGATATTCCTTTTCATTACCATCTCTCCCCTAGTTTGATTGGATTTTATAGATCTAAATTATGCTTAAACTAATTGTTTTATAAATTTTTTTTAGTTTCACGGTTCTTTTATATATCTTATTTTCATCCCTCCTATTATTATGGATATATAAAAATGATATTAAAAATATGAAAATTTCAATTTGGTTGTAAAATGAATTGTTTGGGAAACCTATTTTCATGTAAAAGTAATGGAAATTGTTTTTAAAAAATAATGAATAACAACCTTTAAAATATTGTTATAATGATTTTAAATTTATTATTTTAAATTTTTCATAAAAAATGGGAAATGGGGTTTTACTTTAAAAATTTGATTGAGAAATATTACTTTTTAAATGTCCATTCTGGTTAAAATTATATTTTTTAAAATTGTTCAAACTATCACTTTTAAATTATGCTGTAAAAGAAATTGAAAAAAATATATTTGATAAAATATTACAATGATCATTTTGATCATACCCTCTGTAAATTTCTTATATTTATATTTAGTCATTATAATTACTTTATGGTTTAATTTAATTTTCATTATTAACTGGTACTTGTATTGATCTATGGAGAACATTCTTATAATGTATCGACTGATGTATTTTTCATGGAGGTTTATTTTATCAGTTGTGGTTTTTATTTCAGTATATTTATCAATGGTTGAGTATCAAAATAGATTTCCAAAACACATTATTCTTTATTTCCTATGCGTTAAGCTTTTATTATTCGGATTTTATATTTTTAAATGATTTATCTAATTTTTCTTAGTATATCTGATGTGTTATTATATAAAATGTTAAACTTATTATGTTTAAATCATTATTTTCATCATTAGTTTTATAATTATGGATGGTTAATGTTGGTATGTCATGTTATATTCATGATATTGTTACTTTTATTTATTTTTTAAAATCAATATCAAGAGTATGTTCTTGGAACCTTATCACATCTTTCAATATTGTGTAGTTTAAGGGAACTCGTGGAACATTTTTATGATCTTGATTAATTGATATTAATGGTCAAATAGGCCCCATTCATTACAAATTGGTACCGAATTTTACATTCTTTTAAGGGACTATATTTATATAATGATTTTCATATTATTAGGTTTTCTGGGTTTTAAAAGTATATATTGTGGAAAAATTATTCGTATATATAGGATTTTTGATTCTATAAAATTCAGTCAATTATTTTTAGGATATAAGTGTTATTAGTGATTTATTAATTATTTATAATATATTTTTTAATTTATGTGTTTTCTACCCACATTTATATTATTAGAGATTTTGATTGACTCTATTTATCTTGGTGTGAAAATGGTTAAATTAATATGTCTACATAGTTATCATGCACAAGTTGAACAACAATACGAAGACTAAAAATATAGATCTAGAAACCATTCCATATTATAAAGTGTATGTATGACATATCTTACAAAATTATGTTCCCAAACCATGGATAGTTCTAATTTTCACACATATTTGTTTTACCTATTTCAATTTTAAAATTTATCATATTGATATCATGAATTATATGAAGTTGTTTCTAGGGATTTGCA